>JARHVA010005175.1:210000-215000 GCA_037957365.1 Torreya grandis
GTAGACTAGCTATTTGTCAGTGCCCATCCCATCTAATTCATCAGCTGTCAGCCTATATATAGATATGGTGGGGGGCCGGTCTGTCTAATCCCTATTCATCAGCCTATATATAGATATGGTGGGGGGGGCAAGTAGTAGATATATTCATTGGCCTATATATAAATATGGCAGGGGGCAAGTGAGCACCTTAGATCTATATCTATATCACTATTTATATCTATATCTATATCACTATCACTACCTATATCTATCTCACTAGTTATATCTATATCTATCTCACTATCTATATCTATATCTATCTCACTATCTATATCTATATCTATCTCACTATCTATATCTATCTCACTATCTATATCTATGTCACTATGGCACGGTGCTATAGATGTTGGCACATATAGAGGGACACCATACACCATATAGAGATAGGCTAAGTGGCTCGACTAATGGAATACAGGCCCCATATATAGATAGAGATAGGCCCTCGACTAAATCTTATCTTGACTGGAGATAGATCAAGATCCCCATATAGAGAGAGGGCCAGTCACTCATAGGCTCTTCGCTTCGATCCAATTTAGAGAGTAGAGTGTTTATGGAAACTTCATAAGCCCTATCTATATATGGGGGCAATGTTGATCAGATGCTCCACTCTACTCTTGGGTGATCAACAAAAAAACAAGGTGCTTTCTACTTTAGTCTAAATAGAGGGTGCCAACCCCCCCACTATTGGGATAGGGATAGGGATAGGGATAGGGATAAGGAGGTCGAGGGGGTGGGCCTAATCCTAATCTCTATATGGGACCTAGCCCTATAGATAGAACTCTCCTTGATGTCTATATTCCCTCTATATCTATATGGGACCCCTCTATATAGAACTCTCCTCGATGTCCCTATCTATCTATATGGTGGGGTTGGGTCCCCTATATATCTTATCTATATGGGACCCCTATATAGATAACTCTCCCCAATATAGATAGATTCCCCTATCTCTCTATGAGATGTACTGATTAGATGCCATATCTATATAGAGGGTAGGTGAGACCTACCTTGATATGGGTGGGTATAAACTAGATATGGGTGGGTCTATTTAGATAGAGCGAACTCAATACTAATCAGACGAGACCAAGATGCCCATCTATAGAAAGGGGGGTGGGTATATACTAATCGAATGGCAAATGAACTATAGAGCATACAAGATTAGTATGTTTTCTTGCCGTAGAGAGACTAGTATCATTCAGACTAGTTCAGATCGTTCGGATAGAAATCTATATGGCCAACTCCCAACACACAGACAGACATGTCGTGACTCTCCTCTCCCACTGGCACATGGTGAACATTTCTCTATACAAGATCATCCTCACTGAGTTACATACATAACATCACATCAAGCTAATCTAAATTATCCTCCTCCCCCTCCTCTCAATAGCCAAATAGATCAGATCTATAGGATGGGGATGGGCTAATTAAAATAGAGACTATGGGGTAGGGGCAGGGTATGGATAGTCGAGTGGCTATATAGCCTATATATCTATTTGGGGCACCCCCTATCTATCTATTTGGACTCAGATTATGGGGGCAAGGATGGGGGCCAACTCTCTATTGGGGGTGGGGGCCACCCCAGATAGATATAGATATATGGCCCAATCTTTCTAGCTTCAGTCGGTAGATTCTAGGTTCAATCAACTCTATATATCTCTCTAGGTTCAGAGAGGCCCTATCTATCTATATGGCTCGGTCTCTAGATTCTGGGTTTAGAGGGCCCCTATTTATATGGCTTGGTCATTCTGGGTTTGGTCGCTCAACTCAACTCTATCACTCCCCAATCCCTATCTATCTATATGGGTGGGAAGATAAAGCCCCAATCTATAGAGTTTTTTTGGCCCTCTCTATATATAAGATAGGAAACTAACTCCCATCTATATATATAGAACACTTCCCATATATATAGATAGGGGTTGCCCCCTCCCCCCCTCTATATTGATTAATTGATTGATTAACTATATACAGTTGGCACTCAAGAGATAGTAATAGATAAAGAGATAGGTTACCATTTGACTACCATCTAATCTATATAGGGATACGTGATATCAAAGCACTCGATAGATAGCACTCGATTGATGCCCTATATATCTATCTGGCACTCAACTGATGGTCCATATAGATATATAGGGCCCCAACCCCCATGCCCATATAGATAGATAAGATATATAGGGAGGGGGGAGGGGGCCCCAGCCCTCTCCCATAGTGGTAGATAGGGCCCCGGCCCCCAGATAGTATTTGCTATGCTTAGGACCAGTCCCCTATATAACTATCTAGCCTCAGTCACCTTCTCGCCCTCCAGTGCCCATATAGATAGATAGGGAGGGGGGCCAGCCCCTCTCTCACTATCTATGGCTGGTAACCCCAACCCACTCTCCAGTCCCCTATAGATAGATCCAATCCCCATAGTCTATTATATTATAGAGTGAGTCTATATTCAGCTTCTATATGGGGTGCCAATGAAACTCTATCTATAGACTACCCCCAAATAGATATAGAGGCTAGATGGGCCTATCTCTCTATATGGGATAGATAGGCAAGAAACCAACCTTGAATCCAGTCATAGATGGTCCCCCTATCTATAATTATAACTAGAACTATCCCTATCTAGACATTGGCATTGGCAGAGGGGGGCAACGGTTGATAGGCCTATCTATAGACTGGGCACTTGACTGACCCCATATAGATAGAGGGAAGTTGATGCCTATTTATGGGGTGGGGCACTTGAGCCCCCTCTATATAGATGATCACTCTCTATGGAAACTTGAAACATCCATGTGTTTCAAGGTCTTCTCATCAGCCTCGGTTAGATATTTATATAGGGGGGTGCCCATATATTATCTAGATAGGGCCCATATATAGATAGGGGGCATTTCATTAATGCTCTTGACTTCCCCTGCCCTATATATTTATGGTCTATGGATGTCCCCTATCTATATAGGGGGTGGGTAGGTGGTGGCACATTAATGGAGTAGATATGGCCCCACCCCCCACCCCCACCCCTATGGATATAGGCCAACGGGAGAGAATTCTATCTATATTCACATAGGTTACTAATACCAAGTCTAAATTTAGGTTGAGGGGTTAGGTGGCTTAGGGGGGTGATTATCCATAGTTGGCACTCCCTCGACACCAATTGGACATATGGGCGAGTGCCTAAAGGCTTTATCGATTGAGCTACACATACATGGATGCCTCCATCTATCTATCATCTATCTGTATGTGATATGACATGACTTATAATATCTATATTATATACATGATATGACTCTGACATATTGAAGACTGATCCTAATAATGAAGACTAACCATTTAAATACTAAACTTTCATGCCCACCTACCCTTACAACCATCTCACCCACATTGTTTATCTCTAATTGAGCACCTTATTTCTCTTTAGTCGAGGATGCACCCATTCATACCCATTCATATTACATAGATTAGGTTAGGTTGATATCAGGTCAGTCACTCTTTGGTTGGGAGTGATCTATCTATACACCCCCCTAGATAGTGGTGGGTATAGGTCTCACAGGCCCCAAATAGATATATTCTACTCAACTGCTTGGATAGTCAAGGGCTATATATGGCAGATGGGGAGGGTTTAGTTTACTGCCTGAGCCTTATATATCTATTCTATCTAAGGTGCCCAACAACCTCTATCCAGGGAAGCACCCCAAGATAGGGAGAGGCCCTCTATCTATTCTATATAGCTGCCCTCCCTACCAACTACTAGTTAGCTTGAGGATCCTCACCAGCTACCCACTAGACTAATAGATAGTGTTCATCAACCTCCCCCTACTCTACTCTCCACTAGACTGATTCCCTACCGTCAATCTTGACTCATCTAAATTCCCCTCCTATTCCTATACATAAAGATCAGTCTAACCTATAGATATATATGGCTAGCCCATATGGATGGACAAGTGACAAGACCTTGAGAAGGGGTGATCAAGTCATTGATCAAAAATCTAGCCCATACCCATATATATCTAATCTCTAATCTCTAGGTGAGAATTGATATAGATCGAGGGGAATCTCCCTACCCTACCTATCTATATATGGGGATGGAGATGGGTGTCCACCTATCATCTATATGGGCTAGATTTATGAGAAACTCATTGATCCCCTATAGATATGGTGAGGGGAATCTCCCTACCCTACCCTCTATATAGATAGAGATGGATATGGGGTCACTTGTCCATCCATATGGGCTAGATTCATGATCAACGAGGACATCCCCTATAGATATATGGGGCACTCCCCCGCCCATATAGATCTATCTAGGGAGGGGGGAACGTAGATATCTAGATGGGGTTGTTGAGAATCCCCATGGATAGGGGTTGGCCCCTATCTATGGCTGGATAGATAGAGTTGGGGGAGGGGTACCCTCTATCTATATAGGGGGCCGTTGACCTATCTATGTCAAGGGAGACTCACTCTCTAGAGTCTAGTCGGCATTGACCCCATAAAGAGAAACTTCCCTATCCCATATCTCTTTAGGCACTCTATCTATATGGGGTCGACTCGGCTACTAGTTAGTATGGTATATGGTATGGTGGTCACTCACTAGACTACACTAGCTAGTACATAGTGGATTGCATTCATCCAAAGATAGATATAGGGGAGTGTCATCGGTTCATCAGAATAGATTTATTGAATCCCATCCCATCGGATAATTCTATATTGATGATTATATACGTAACATGATCTGATCTGATCTAATCTGATCCTTATGTAATATAATGTGTAGAATCTATGTTCTGGTCTAAGATTGATGATTGATGTCGGGCAAGCACCGAACAGACATATAATGTATTGTATTATATATATATATATATATATATAATATAGACAATATGATCTTTTGTATTGTAATACAATATATACATATAAAGAGATAAATTTAGTAACTGCAGGCAGACAATTTATATGAGTTGAGGTGAGGGGGATGGATAGATTATAGA